>CAWUFW010003052.1:1912500-1949678 GCA_963921515.1 Calotriton arnoldi | reverse complement strand
AGGCATCTGGCACCCCCTGGGTAGAGGTGGTAGTAGTGGTAGGCATCTGGCACCCCTGGGTAGAGATGGTAGTAGTGGTAGGCATCTGGCACCCCCTGGGTAGAGGTGGTAGTAGTGGTAGGCATCTGGCACCCCCTGGGTAGAGATGGTAGTAGTGGTAGGCATCTGGCACCCCCTGGGTAGAGATGGTAGTAGTGGTAGGCATCTGGCACCCCCTGGGTAGAGATGGTAGTAGTGGTAGGCATCTGACACCCCCTGGGTAGAGATGGTAGTAGTGGTAGGCATCTGGCACCCCCTGGGTAAGGGTGGTAGTAGTGGTAGGCATCTGGCACCCCCTGGGTAGAGATGGTAGTAGTGGTAGGCATCTGGCACCCCCTGGGTAGAGGTGGTAGTAGTGGTAGGCATCTGGCACCCCCTGGGTAGAGATGGTAGTAGTGGTAGGCATCTGGCACCCCCTGGGTAAGGGTGGTAGTAGTGACAGGCATCCGGGCCCCTATGTGTATATGTGGCATTGGTGATGGCCATCCCGCCCTTATGGTGCTGCTGTTGCTGGTGTAAGTAATTTCTGCATCCCTCTGTGTGTGTGTGATATGTCGGGTACGTGTAGTTTGTTTTTGTGGTTGGTGTCTGGCTTACCTTCTGCGCCGTACGCGTCCGTGCCTGTTCCGGTAGTAGATGTAGAATATTGGTAGGATCGAAACGATGGGATTCATGGTTGGTTCGTCTCGTTCGTCTTTCTGGTTTCTTCGCCTCGTCCTCGTCGCTGGCGTGTTCGTCTCGTAGCCGTGGATCGTGTTGTGGCGCGAATCGGAGCTTAGGTGCGCCTCTCCCGGATGCTTTGACGTGCCGTGCGTAGCGACGGGTTCGGCGCGTACGGGAAGCGCATCGTACTAGTCCGGCCGGACGGGGCTGCATTTTGGCTTCCGTGCGACTCGATTCTGCGTTTCCGGATCCGGCTCGGTCGGGGAACAGGACCTGGATTGGGTGAGTACGACTGGGTCGGAATCTGTGCTGTTGTGCGCATCGTACTTGTTCGTTCGGATTAATGTGCGGATCGGTCGGGAAACAGGCATTCGCATGGCTTTTTTCCCGACCGAATGGTGTTAGGTGCGCCTCCGACCGAGATCGGAATCGGCCCCTAAATGTCCATGAGATCACGGAGGACCATCCAGGTGGCAGAATTTAGCTAACATATCCTGCTGCTGGCCATGTTTGTTTGCTGGATGTCCTGGGCCCCGCTCTGTGCAGACTCTCATGTCACACATCATCACAGATGCGTTGTGCTTTGTGCCTGAATGTCACATGTTGTGGTGGTCATGCCTTTGTGGCAAACCACTATCGTCTAAGAGGAAAAACAGTAATAATTTAGTGCTGGCCCCAGCAGAGAGAGCGCAGATTCTCCTCACAGAGCAGGCTGAGCAATTGTAATCGTCATTATGCTTTAAAATGTCATACTGCTCTGGGTTGTGGTGGAAAATAGTGAAGTCAAAATAAAATAAAAATATCGCCATAGCCATACTGCCCACATAATGCACGTTCTGACTCTGACAGCAAGATGGTGCAGAAAGAAACAGGACAACCATTAGAGAGAAAAAAGGTGATTTATTAGGAGAGGCATGCAGCTAGCTTTCAGAAATACAATAAAAACAATCCCCGCCTCACTAATACTCTCAACAACCTATGCCCCCACCCTTAAGCACCACTAAACTATGAACTCCCCCAAGCAAACAATCACAGCATCCACTACCATTCTGCTTCCTCTCCTACCACCCACCCTCCTTTGATATCTCACCACTAGAGTAAGTGGGTGGAGCCAGTGGAGTAAGTGGGTGGGGCTTGGGGGAAGTGGGCGTGGCCTCCAATAACAATTTGAGCACCTGGACTTAATTTTTTACAAATTAAGCACTGCATGTGACACAGATGTGCTGTTGTCAGCTTCAGCCCATTAGCACAGGATTATGTGCTACCTGGAATTCACATGACTTTTGCTAATCATTTGTAAATCCATTTTACTTGGGGGGGGTTGAAACAGACACGAGATAATGCTGGGTTAAAGTGATTGAAAGCAGGCACCCGTGTTACAGGGGTGGCTGTGCTGCTTAAAAAAAGCATAAGCGGTTTCAGCTGAAGTAGCGCATGTCCGGCCTGCAGTAAGAGAAACTCAATAAAAGTAAATAGTGCTTACAGACTAAATAATAGATCCAGTGAATCAACCGAAGTAAAGGGGCTAGTAGCCATGGGAGGTTACAAATGAAGACAAGGCCATACTAAAGAGGGACTAACAAGCCTATTAACGAATCCGAATGCAGCATTTACGAAAGACAATGACAAGAGCCAATGAAAAATATGGCAGGAGAGTGGGCGCTGGCTTCTCTCCCATACTTTACTACAGCAGTCTCGCAGAGCGAGAGTCGCCTGCACGCTGCCGCTAGGCTTGACCTAAAAATGATGGGAAACGGGCGGTATCTAAGTGCATGGGGAGAAAAACGGTAAATGAGAGTGGCCTGGTTTCAGAGTGCTGAGCCTTGCAAAAAGTGGGAAAAATTAAAAAGAAGAGAAGTGGGAACACTGACAAAAGTGATGCACTTCGATGGAGTGCTGAAAGCAAAATAAAAAAAATTGTTTTCCTCACAACAGAGGAAAGATAAAACTCATTCAATCAAATAAGAGAAAGGCTAAAATACTTTATGGGCAAAACAAGAATATGGAGGAAAACTATGATATGAACAGAGATAGAAGAGAAAACCATTAAATCAAGATTTAATGGGTTGACCCCTTCACTAAGGGGTCCATTCACAAACTGCTTTTTGTAGTATGTTTAAGCACTACAATATGCTATTCACTAACCTACATACGGAGGTCAACGCCTCCACAGCTCTTATCTTTTATGTGCAGACATTTCCGTCCCAGCTGCAGGGGCCTCTGCACAGGTAGATATACATTTTAATAGTAAATGTGGTAGGGACGAGGGGACTGGGGGACTACTTACTACTAAAAGGGAGAGGGTTTGGGAGAAGTAAGAAGGGGTTATGAAGGGTTTTAGGGATTGACATGCAAATACCCACAAAAGTGTAAGCCCATTGCCCTTCTATAGTTACTACAGAAAAATAGCAAATGTACTCCAGTTCAGTATTTTTTAATTGACCCCTTCTGCCTCATTGTTAATTTTAATGCTTATACTATGCCAGCCTTGCATTCCATATATTCTTTCTCACTTAGTGTTACACAAAGGGTTTCCAGATAGAGAAATCCCATCCCTGCTCTATCTATGAAACTGTTTTTGAATGCTTTTCATTCTTTATCAATTCTGGTGTCAGACTGGAAACAATGAAATCGTCAGACACTTTTGTATAAGGGATCCTTTCTATTTAGCCACCATAAAAGTTGTCTTGAGGACTGTTACTCAGAATACCAGCATCATTGCTTCTCCATTGTCATGGGTGGTTTTACTATTAGTAGATTTAAACTGTAATATCTATGCAAATATATTGGATGCTATTATGGGATGCTATTCTAAGACAATCTCCAGCATATCTGTGATTCAATTGGGTATAATCAATGTGGAATCTTCATTCTGAATCCCCTTAGAAAGCCCAGGACCCAGAATTCCTGATGATGTGTGTTTTTACAGCAGTGCTTTGATTGTTTGTTTTTTAATTGGGCTAATTGTTTCTCAATTCATTGTTATACAGGTGATCTGTGCCATATCCATATCTATCTCATTTACATTAATTGCCCAGATAGCTACTTCTGTTGCTTGTTAAATGCTGTTTAGAGCCTCAATTGCCAAATGCATGCAGGTGGTAGAGGATCAGATGGGCTAAACCTCAAATTGGTGCATGGGGGCGTTAACATTCTTGGACATGACTAGGGTACTCTGGCCCTATGGTCATTCCCCCCTCGATTGCGATTTTGGCAATTGCCTCCACACAATGGTGCCCGATGCTGGACGTGACACTGCCCATACCTTGACAGACACGCCATGTAGATACTTGCGTTCCATAGTGTCAGCATGACAGA
The DNA here is from genome assembly GCA_963921515.1 of Calotriton arnoldi. Lineage (NCBI taxonomy): Eukaryota > Metazoa > Chordata > Amphibia > Caudata > Salamandridae > Calotriton > Calotriton arnoldi. The sequence goes on along the minus strand of CAWUFW010003052.1, from coordinate 1,945,658 downwards.
GGGGGCATTTGAGTGACATGCACTTGGCTATATTATCTACTAAAAAGATATTGTGAAGAAGTTCATTGGCCTCATGATGAGAGACAGCCTTATAGTATGCATTTGTGCCTGGGCTGCCCGTGAGATCGGAAAAAATATCTGGCTGATAACAGCTGGAGTTCACCTGTTTGGGTGCTTGTGAGGTAGGTGTAGGCCAGTGCCATTCAGGGATTGAGGCCAAAGACTGTAAGTGCTGAGGAAAGACAAACACTGGCACAAGTTACGCACTTGGATTCAAGCTTAGTTAGCCAAAACACTTTGCAAATAGGCTTTAATGATTCAGCATCATGTGAATAGATGGTTGAAATTCGACTCTGTTGGTCTACATTTTGGCTGGCAAATAATACCAGTGTCCACTTGAGCAATTTCTTTGGGTTATCGTGAAGGCTGAATATGGTCTTCAAATGCTAAAATTGAAACTTTGAAGCTACCACAGAGTTTATACTGAATATAAAGAGGTCTACATTTCTACTATGTCTATAGATAACCCACCTCCAATCCCGTGGTTCTAGGCCAACTTGGTGAAAAGTGTGTACAAAATATCAAGATATATTCCCCTTCCAATTTAAATTGTTGCAAATCTAAACCATAGTCTCTCTCCTGATTATCTACGGATGTAAACAACAATTGTGTAGCTGAAAAATCCGGCAGATGCTCCTGGTAGGATCTGAAATTCCTTCGAATATTTTCAAAGTACTCCATGCCTTCCTTACCAAAAATTGCTGTGGCATTCTGCCATAACTGGGTCTCAACATTACCAAATAGATTGTGTAAATTGGGACTTTTTTAATTAAAGTTTTTTCATGATTTTGTGGTGCCAAACCTATACTCATTAAACATACACAAAAGCAATCTGGTATAACCTTTGGTAGACCTGACATCCTTGGTCCCCTGTCTTTTTGCTTCTGCCTCCTGTATTTTTCACTGTATGCTGGTTTTGAACTCTGGGCACTGTACCATTGCTGATCAGTGCTAAAGTGCAAGTGCTCTCTGTGTACATTATGATTGTGATTGGTTTATCCATGATTGGCATATTTGATTTACTAGTAATTCCCTAGTAAAGTTCACTGTGTGTGTCAAGGGCATGTAAATCAAATGCTACTAGTGGGTCTGCAGCACTGATTGTGCCACCCACATGAGTAGCCCTGCAAACATGTCTCAGACCTGCCCCTGCAGTGTCTAGGACTGGAGTTTTAAACTGCCATGTCGACCTGGCAAATGCAACCACTTGCCAGGCCCAAACTATCCATCGTTCTAAATGTAAGGCACCCCTAAGGTAGGCCCAAGGTAGCCCCATGGGCAGGGTGCAATGTATGTGAAAGGTAGGACATGTACTGGTGCGTTTTCTATGTCCTGATAGAGAAATACTGCCAATTTCGTTTTTCACTATTGCAAGGATTATCTCTCCCATTGGTTATCATTAGAGTTGCCTTGTAACATCTTACAAGTGCAACTTTCAATTAGACAGAGATAGAAATTTGGAGTTGGATTCTATGAACTCAGATTTTAAAAATACATCTTTTAGCGAAGGTGGTTTTTAAATTGTGTGTTTGAAAAGGCCACTTTTAGAAAGTTGGCATTTTCTTGCTTTACCATCCTGTGCCTCTACCTGCCTATAGAATCAACGTCTGGTTTAGACTGACAGTTGGGCTGTTTGTGCATTCACTCTAGACAGTCACACAAAGGGATCTGAGGTGTGCCCTACATATCCTGATTGCCCCTCACCAGACTGATGGGCCTTCCTGAGCTATAATTGTGGAAGGAGTTGTCACTGACACCTAAATAGGGCTGTGCCTGTCCTCTCACAATGCTGTCTCCACCCCCCTGTAGTGTGCCTGGATCCAGGACAGGGCAAGGTAGGATCTGTGCGCTACAAAGACTATCCTTTGAAGTATGCCTGCTTCAAAGGCGGAAAGGGGTATAAGTATTGAACCTGTAATCCCACATTTTTATAACACTTCTGGATTAAGAGGAGATTTTGACAAGAAGAGCTGGAGAAGCTGTAGGAGGAGAACTGCTACTTTACTTGTTGCTGTGTTGTGCTGGCCTGCTGCATGCTTCTTCTGTCTTGGGTGGAGGAAGGACTGTACTTTACTTTCTTATCATACTTCTCAAGGTTCTCCAAGGGCTCCTGTGTGCTTGCCTCCTGTTGGAAGCCTCAACGCCATCAAATACTTCATCTGCAGCTCCCCTAAACTCCTCTGATGAGAGTTCTAACCTGCCAAGTGGTGCCAACTCCAGTTCTGGGCCCTTGGAGGCAGCGACATCACTAGGGTTGGTGTCACCCAGTGCGGTAACTCGGTAACTCATGGTGTCACCCCCTCACGACTTACCCCATGACACCATCACATGGGGTGACACCTTTCCCAAATGAGACTATTTAGTAAATAGTCTCATTTGGGAAAGGTGTCACCCCATGTGATGGTGTCACCCGAGTGCGGTCCGCACCCCCGCACCCCTAGTGACGCCACTGCTTGGAGGTGGTTTTGCTGCTTCGAGAGCGAAACTCCATGCATCACCCTCAGTGCCTGTTTTTCCCACTGCAGCAATGCCGTGCGGTGGAAAAACCAACGCATCAGCGAGGAGCAGCTGAAAAACTGACGCAGCACCTGTTGTGCGGCTGAGGAATCACCTGCTAAGTGGTGCCAACTCCAGTTCTGGGCCCTTGGAGGTGGTTTTGCTGCTTCAAGAGCGAAACTCCACGCATCACCCACAGTGCCTGTTTTTCCCACTGCAGCAATGCCGTGCGGTGGAAAAACCACGCATCAGCGAGGTGCAGCTGAAAAACCGACGCAGCACCTGTTGTGCATCTGAGTAATCACCGCAGCCCGAGTCCAGAGCAAAGTGTCTCTGACGTCCGAGACCCCCGCTCCGACATCAACGCAGGCCCTTCTGTGCGCTGGTAGAATTGACACAGTGACTGTTTAGCCACCTACGCATCAACCCCAGTGCATCAGAATTTTCCACGCATCACACCTGTGCATCAAGTTTCCAGCAACATCGCCCCGCAGTAAGGAGCCATGTTGGGAATTCGACATATCGCTTCTCCTCGCAGTAAGGAATCAACACAACACTTCTCCTGTCTGAAGCAGAACTGATGCCTCCATTCCCCTGGGACTCAAGAATCAATGCATTGCTTGTGTTTTCTGACGCTTCCCTCCTCTGCGGCTGTTTCTCATCTTGGATTTTTCTGCATCAAAGGTATTTTGTGCTACAATCAATGCATCCATAGACTTCTAGGGGCTAACTTGCTTAAACCTTTAAAGAGTGATATCTTTGCTTATGTATGCTGAATTGTTGTCGTTTTGGTCTTGTTTGCTTTAAATAAAAATTGGTTATTTTTCTAAACTGGCAAGGTGTCCATTTGTAGTGTTTTTACTGTGTGTGTTGTGTACAAATGCTTTACACATTGTCTCTGAGATAGGCCTGTCTGCTCGTGCCAAGCTACCAAGGAGGTGAGCAGGGGTTATCTTGGGTGTGTAAGTCCCTTACCCTGACTAAACGGTCCATTCTTGGACAGGGTGCATACCACTGCTGACTAGAGACCCCCATTTCTAACAAACTTATATTTTGCTTCTTTGAAAAGCCTGGAGTTACCAGAATTCATCAGATTATCTTCCCACGTAACTGGGAATAAACTGTCAGAAAATAAATACAAATTAATAGTTACTATGTAGATAATGTAGGCATCTCCCAAATGCAGCCCAGCAATAAATTATAGGTTATAAGGTCAATTTAAACAATCTGCAGATCTTTATCAGTTTCTTATAGCATCAGATGAGGGATGACATTCAAGAGTTCAGTCTCTAGACTCCACCCAGGTGTTTCCAGAAGAATGCCCAGAACTGAAGAATTACCAGACATTATGGGGCCGATTCCGATCTCGGCCGGTAGGGCACCGAATCGGATTCGGCTTAACCGGATCCGATTTGGAGTCCTCTTTCCCGACCGATTCGTACGTGCGTCCGGCCGAGCGAGTACGATGCGAGCGCACGCGAAATCGCCGACCGACTCGCACGCGGGTCCGAACCGCTCCGACCGACTCGCACGGACACGACTCGCACCGCGCAATGGAGACGTTCCCCTGCCGGGCAAGTACGATGCGCGCCACGAGCAGTCCGACCGACTCGCGCAGTCCGGCTCGAAAGAGCAGTCGGAGCCAGACTTTGGGGGTCCGTGTCGGACCCCCCCTGTATGCGTAGCCACGCGAGTCGCACACAGGGGGGACCCGTGGGTCCCCCCTACCTGTGCATGTATGGCGCGATTCGCATTGACGCGTACCCGCTGTAGGGGGCGCCCTTGTTCGCCTCGCACCCATTGAGTCAATGGGAGCCCGCGTACGCGTTGTACGTCCGGCTCCCATTGACTTCAATGGGAGTCCGACCGACTCGAGTCCGATTGCATGCGTGCGCATCGTACTCGTTCGGTCGGACTGCCAGAGTCCGATTCGGTCGGAAATCTCTCCGGGTCCGGCTCTGTCGGAGTGATTTCCGGCCTGAATCGGAATCGGCCCCTAAGGCTGACACTGGAAAAGTTCGAAATCTAATGTGTCAGAGCTTCAATAGGCAAGATAGTCACTGGCGTGGCATTGTATATTGCAACAGAGTTGGCACTGTAGGTTTTCTGCCATGATGCCACAATCTACTTAAAGAAAATCAATAGAGCCATAAAGTACTCAGTATAGATTGCAAACATAGTGGAATAATGGAGGCACAGCTGTTTTGCGCCACGCTCAATACAAAGGACATAAATTAATTACTGTTAACAGATAGTTTAGCAACAGATGGTTTAGATAAGGTTTGGATTCATTGCATATAGTAAGCAGCAATAGCCAACCTGGAACAGCACTTCCCGTAGATGCATCCAGCGCCACCCATTCAAATACTTTCTCATCATGCAATAGTATCATCGTTGCAATGACTCTAGGACCACAGGACGAAGGATCTTGGAAAACCCTTGTAAAATTTGACTTTGAAATACTCATCCCCAGCAGCTTTACAATTGGGAGGTTGTTAGCTTGCGCACCTGATTATCAGTGATTTGCCGTGAACATAGTATTGTGATAATTAAACATAGCTTTATGAGCACCACTAACCTTGACTTTGCAAAGGTTCTGGTAATAAGCTTGAATAACATAACTTATGTCCTTTTCATGTAAACATAAATAGCCTTGCCAATCCTAAATTTCACTCATGATGTTTTAGGTGTTATTCTCCATGCAAAAAGTGCAAAAACTTTCATTGGTTGGTCCTTGTCACAGATTGTTTTCAGCAAGAATTAAAGGTGAAAGCAGTGTACCATGGCTAGCTGTTTGTCCCCACTAATTCTGAAAGACAAACGTTTTCCTCATCAGGATACTCCCACTTAGGCCATACACCATTTCAGACTCACCTAAAGGACTTCTCATTCAAGATGGCATTTGATGATGCAGATTTAGCTCTGAACTCATCCATGTCACCAGTGCACTCAGTCTTTGCCTCTCGAATGTACCCACCTGAAGCTCACTCATACTGTAAACATAGCGGGGCTTATTTACAAGCCCCTTGCGCCACCATTACGTCACTTTTCCCATGTTAAAAATGACGCAAAAGTGGTGCAAGGGGCTTGTAAATCTGCCCCAGCATCTGTAACTGCTCCCCATCTCTTTGTGTCTCCTCTTCGAATGGCAAGATGTGCCGAGTCATTCTGAGTGGGTGTTACCAGTGTCCAGACTGCTTCTTGCCCCATTTCCTTTTTCAGACACTCATTCCTCATAGACTGCTCATGTCCACCCAGTTCGACATGCTATTTCTCATGCGTTAGATGGTGCCTCCACAGAGAATCCACTGCTGATTAGTACCATGTACACTGCTCCGGATCACTGACAGAATATCGAGGAGCAAAATATCGACCTGGCAAAATATCGAGGAAAAAATATAGAATGCCAGAATATCGAATTCCTATCTACAAACAGGTAAGTACAAAAATATCGAATCCAAAATATCATTGTAAAAAATATAGTTAGTCAAAATATCGAATTTTTTAAATGTCTTAAAAGTAATGTAAAATTAATAAAATAATACATATAATTAACTAAAACATACTTAAAAATACTTAAATAACCTTAATATTAATAAATATTTAATGTAAGTTAAAAAAATAAACATGCATTTTTATTTTTAATACATATATATATTAACGTAATATTAATAACAAATATTCAATATTTTTAGCGTAGGATAGCGGGAGGGTAAAATGTAATATTCCCACTCCAGTGAGTGCAACAGTAGGGAAAGCGTTGGATAGCGGGAGGGTAAAAATTACTATTCCCACTCCAGTGAGTGCAACAGTAGGGAAAGCGTTGGATAGCGTAGGGGTAAAAATTACTATTCCCACTCAAGAGAGTGCAACAGTAGGGAAAGCGTTGGATAGCGTAGGGATAAAAATTACTATTCCCACTCCAGAGAGTGCAACAGTAGGGAAAGTGTTGGATAGCGTAGGGGTAAAAATTACTATTCCCACTCCAGTGAGTGCAACAGTAGGGAAAGCGTTGGATAGCGGGAGGGTAAAAATTACTATTCCCACTCCAGAGAGTGCAACAGTAGGGAAAGCGTTGGATAGCGTAGGGGTAAAAATTACTATTCCCACTCCAGTGAGTGCAACAGTAGGGAAAGCGTTGGATAGCGGGATGGTAAAAATTACAATTCCCACTCCAGAGAGTGCAACAGTAGGGAAAGCGTTGGATAGCGTAGGGGTAAAAATTACTATTCCCACTCCAGAGAGTGCAACAGTAGGAAAGCGTTGGATAGCGTAGGGGTAAAAATTACTATTCCCACTCCAGAGAGTGCAACAGTAGGGAAAGCGTTGGATAGCGGGAGGGTAAAAATTACTATTCCCACTCCAGAGAGTGCAACAGTAGGGAAAGCGTTGGATAGCGTAGGGGTAAAAATAACTATTCCCACTCCAGAGAGTGCAACAGTAGGGAAAGCGTTGGATAGCGGGAGGGTAAAAATTACTATTCCCACTCCAGTGAGTGCAACAGTAGGGAAAGCGTTGGATAGCATAGGGTAAAAATTACTATTCCCACTCCAGTGAGTGCAACAGTAGGGAAAGTAATGATTTAATATTTAAATTTAAAAAAATTAATTATCAATACCAATAAAAAATTAATTAAAATGAATTACCAATTACAACATATTTAATAATTAATTAATTATAAATACCAATAAATATTATTTATTAAAAATTAATTACCTATTAATAATTAATTAACAAGCAATTAATTTTCAATACCAAAAATTAATAAGTAGTACAAAATGTTTACCAATTAATAATTAATTAACAGTAAATTAATTATCAATACACAAAAATATTTTCAATAATTATTTAATTACAATTAAATTACTTCCCACCCTATTCCCCTATAAACCCACAACCCGCTCCGAATAATAAATTAATACAATTAATATAATTATCAATTAATCAATTAATAAAAATTAATTACCAATTAATACAAATTAATTACCAATTAATAAAAATTAATTACCAAATAAAAATTAATTAACAATAAATTAATAATCAATACCAATAAATAAAAATAAATAATTACTGAATTACAATTAAATTACTTCCCACCCTATTCCCCTATAAACCCACAACCCGCTACAGAACTAAAACGCAAAATTAAATTAAAAATAATTAATAATTCCTAAAAATTAATATTTAATTTACTATAATTAAATTACTTCCCACCCTATTCCCCTATAAACCCACAACCCGCTACGGAATTAAATTACGCAAAAATTAAATAACATAAAATTCATTACTTTAAAAAAATTAAAACATACATTACAAAAATAATACATACTTTTAACACATATACTAACACTTAAAACACTATAAAAAAAATCGATATTTTTAACAACTATATTATGACTGTCGATATTATGACAATCGATATTTCTTACCTGAATTTCGATATTCTGCACCACTATATTTTGGCAATTCGATATTCTGTCCATTCTATATAAAAAACTCGATATTTTGGCAATTCGATATTAAAAATTCGATATTATGTCTGTTCACCCACTGCTCCATGTAGCATTGGGAGAGAAGTACTCCACAGGTTCCTAAGGAAGGGGGCTTGGTTTTTAGGTTTCACCAGCACAGAGCTTGAGCTGTGTTTGTGAAATCTCTAGTAAACAAAAAAAATGTGAATTAGTTTAGAGCATACCCATTATTTACCATCACTTACAAGTGGTTGGGTCCATCGTCATTCTCGTTTCCTTGCTTCATATTACTTGGAGCCTCCTCCTCTCCTTGGCTTCCTCCTGAGCTTTGAGTCTTCATCCTTGCTGTGAAGCATGACTTCCTGTCTGCGGTCAGTGTCCTCCCACTGGTCGCTGGCTCCTCCAGGTATTCTTTTTTTACTTTTGGACATGCACTCTTATAGAGTGCATGCCTCTGCTGACCCTCTCCTGAACCCCTGCCCTCCTCCTGCTGTCTGTTCTGTTTCCCCACCCTCCCATCTTCCTCCCGCTGTCATTCTATGAAACATGTAAATGCAAAACATTCACAAAACCTATAGATCTCACATAGGTGAAACCTTTTGGCTTTGCCAGTGTTTTTTTGAAAGCTAAACTTCTATAGAATTATTTCAGAGTAATACTTTGGCACCAATATGGATGTTTTCCTAAAATACAGCAAAGTAGTCTTAGTCCCCTTAAAGAGTTGCTGGGAGCAGTATACCTGGGAGCGATACAGCTCTGGGTAGCTATGAGTGGTCTGGTAGTTCTGGTCTTGAAATCACCAGACACAGAAACACTGCGTCGACACACATATATACACACAGACATATACGCTGTTCTATAAAACACAATTTAAAAAAAGGTGAGCTTAGGGGCAAGAGAGGAGCAGGTGTGGAAAGCAGGGGGGGCGGGGCAGGGGGAGGTGCAAAGCAGTACACAACACAGAGGGTGGGGAGAAGCACATAAGTGAGAAGCAACATGGAACAAAAAGCAAAAAAGTAGTTTCCTCAAAGGGAGCAGTGGCAGGAAGGAAGCTAGCCTATTGGAGAGATGGTACAGAGTCTATGCTCCAGGAGAGGGAAAAAACATAATGGATAAGCTGGGACAAGGAAAGCCATTGAATGAGAAGCCAGCAGATGAGAGTTGGGAGAAGTTGGCCTGGTATATGTTGTCCACCAATTAAAGTGGGCACCCTGTACCAGTCCAAACAACCTTTATGGTGATTTAAGAGGTCAAAGATAACCTTAGAAAGCTATCCAAGTGGTAGCTGTGGAGAGCAGCCTTCAGGCTTAGTCTTGAAGGAATGTTAAGCAGCTAGTTTTACCAGAGTGCAACCTTATAGTATTGGTTAAATGAAAGGAGAAGCACACAGTAGTTATAAAAATATGTATTTATTAATATAACACTCTCTAGTACGACACAGTATCTTCTACCCGAAGATAATCACAAAGCACACAATACTGTAGCACAGAAACAATAGTAAATAGCACTAATACACAATGGGCTCTAGGGGGAGACCAAACCATATACTAAAATAGTGGTATAAGAACCACGACTCGAGTCAAGACAGTGTCTAGAGGTTGTGGAATCGCTGAGACCCCAAGGAACCACCCAAGGTCAGTAAGTAGTGACCCCACTGATAACGGGTGCAGTGTGGGAACACGACCGCGTGTTCCGTACAATTCTATGGGATGGTCGCGGTTGAAGTTTTAAAGTTTAAGGACCCTTCCCAGTGGACTTTGAAGAAACCCTGTGGAACTTAGGAGGTTGGAGAGCCATCCCACCCGTGGATACTGAAGTACCAGAGTTACCTATCCCAGGGAAGCCGGGTGCATAGGTCTGATGTGGCGTCGGAAACCGCGGTCGAACCCAATGGAGGACTTCGAAGAAGGGCCGCTGCTGGAAGGAAGAAAAGTGTCCGTTGGAATCCAAAGGTGGATTATTGTTGAAGAGTACCTGAAAGCAGAGGGGACAGAGTCTGGGTCACTCAGGAGTGACCAGGGGCTCAGTAGACGAATGCCCACCGATGTCGGGTGCTTCAGGTGCGTTGATGGAGTTCTTGACTCTGCAGCCACGGGGACCAGGAGATGTTGAGGGCAACCAGGAGCCAGATACGAGCTGTCCCACAAAGTATGTCGAGAGCTGATGGGTTGGTGTCCGGCGGGAGCACCAACAAGCCTTGGCAACGGCAACCAACGCAGAAGGTCAAAGAAGGTTACGGTTTGGACCAGAAAGGTCCAGGAGACTCACCAAACACAGGGGAGTCAGGGCAGGCCTGGAGCAATCAGGGGAGCTCAAAAAAGCAAAGTTGACCCTCAAATGGACCCGCTGGCCGGAGGCACATGAGTTGCAGAGGACCTCAAGCGATTTCACCAAACAGCAGCCCACGGAGCACTCGGTGTGAGGAGGCCAGAGTTCTTAGTAGGAATCGTGCCAGAGATTGGGGCTACTCGGAGCCCAATGCGCTTGCTCAGAAATTGCCCACAAGCATATGCACTTGCAAATGAACACGGTGCACTGGGGTACGGGTATTGTAGCCCCCCTGAGAGATTCTGGCCTCCAACTTGGTAAGAGGGCAGCTCGGACCTCAATGGACATAGCAACCCACCTCCTGTGTTGCTGGAGCCTTCGGAGTCCGTAGGAGCTCAGGGTCAGCAGACTGGTCAATCATGATGTGGTGCCTGCAGTTTCAGGGGAGTGACTCCTTCACTCCAATGGAGATTTCTTCAGTTGTCCTTGATGCTCCACAGGTCCTGCATGGAGCCTGTATGGTGCACGGGCACAGACGATGCTTCAGACTGAGAGGGAGACGAAGTCGGGCCCAAACGAAGTCCAGCGAAGTCCAGAGTGTCCAGACGGTCGAAGTTCAGTGGTTTCTGGTTCAGAATCTTGTCCATGTCAAATCTAGGGTCCTACAGCCCGGTAAGCACTTTTGTACCCACGGGAGAGGGTTGGACAGATTCATGGGCCCCTCCCAGGGGAGGGTCTGGACAGTGGGGAGGTTACTCCCATGTCTTTTGTCCAGTTTTACGCCAGAGCAGGAGCCAATGGCTCCCAGGACTGGTTTGAACTGGATTATGCACAGGGACATCAAATGTGCCCCTCATGCAGACTTTCGGTTGCTGGCAAGCGCACCCACCCAGCCCTAATACCTCAAATCCTGTGTGGGAGGTGGTCACACCTCCCTGTGACAGGATGCCTATTGTCCTGCCTTCCCCTGCTCGAGCTTGGCTCAGCAGCAGGAGGGCAGAAATGTGTGCCTCTATTCGGCAGCAACCATTTTGTGCTGCCCCGGACCAGAAGGCTGGTACCAGGAGCACCAGGGACCCAACGAAGCTTCTTTCTGAGGGGTGGAATCATACCTCCCACATCGGTTACTGGTGTGGGGGTATGATTCCACAATGTTTGACACCAAACACGATAGGGTTACTTTCAGCTGTGTTAAAGTTGGTCATCACGCGGTCGCATAATGCCACTCTATATGTCGTAAATGGCTGATGCACTGACAAACCGGGAGAATGGACTCCGTATGCTGCAGGGGTGTCCTGCTCATGCAGTGGCACCCTGTCACTTAGAACCAAGCACCCTGCCTTCAGGATTGTTAAGGCCTGATATAGGGGTGACTTATAGGTTTTAAGTGCAGTGCCCTTAGATATAGTAAACCTATATCTAAAGTAAGTGGTGCATGCACCATCTTATACAGGCTGCAATGGCAGGCCTGTAGTTCCATTGTGCATGGCCTCTCATGGGTGGCATAATACATGCGTAAGCCATGGGAGGCCTCTGGGGTACCTATGCCCTGGGTACCTGGGTACCATTTACTAAGGTCTGACAAGGGTACCCCAGTATCCAATCTGGAGTGTACCTAAGTATACGACATAACAGGTTAGGGAGAAAGCAGATAGACTGGGGTCCTGATTAGCAGGATCCCAGTCAGACTAGTCAAAAAAAGTATCACATGAAGCAAAAAGTGGGGGTAACCATAAGAAGCAGATCCTACCTTCCTACAAGAGGGATAATATAGCCAACTAATGAAAAGCAATGGGTTAGCTGTATGACTGTTGCAACCACAGACCTGCCAACTCACACAGTGACACCGTGTGTCAGACGATATCGGCTCCCTTCAAACGGTTCCTCGGTGAGGAGCCGATACCACATGGTGGCAAGAAAAATTAGCTGGAAACCACTGCAAAGAGTGGATTTCCAGCTTATTTTTTGTTTTGGAGGCTTTTAAAAGTCGATGTTTATCATGGGGTGTGAAAAAAAAAACAGGACATTGGCACCAGTCTCAGCAGGCTTGTCTTTAAGAGGAGGGGATTTGGTGGGGGAGGGCGCAAAAGGGCCTCTTACATAGTTCTGGGCACAAGGCCCCGTCCCCTCCAAGGTCACATTGTCTCATCACACAGTGAATGTTTTCTTAAGGTTGACAGGTCTGCAACCATAAAACGTGCACTATCTTGTAGGCTTGACCTAACAAGCATGAAGAAATCAATTCTGAAAGAGACATTCTATGAATTCATTTCTATGAAAAAGTAAATGCCATTCATGTTCAACATTTCCATTAAACAGGTTAGGTGGAATGGCTTCTTAGTAATGGTATCCTATGAAATTGTTTATCAATGCAATCACATTCGGCTACACGGTGACACTAGGGCAAGCAAAGATGGCGGCCGTCTGAATACAGCCGTTTGTACTCTCCCGTCTGCCTCTCCCGCTAAACCGTAAATACGGCCTTCCTTACCGGCGCTGGAGTCTTGAAGGGTCAGAGGAACCCCTTAGGATCCCGTATCAATCTCCTCAGCGTTGCTGTTTCCCATCTGACTGATGGGTACCTCGCTTGGAGGCGGATTGGCCGACGGCTGCTTTCCCTCACGGCTGTTGGGGGTGGAGTCAGGCGGAAGGGCAGACCGGGGATGTCTCTGCCGAAGACTACCAGGGTAGCAAAGGGGGTTTGAGCTCCGAATCAGGCTCTACTCATCAGGATGCAACTCAAACAAAGAAATCCGTGGGAAAATCAGCCTCAGACCCGGCAGGAGCAATAATGAAGGGCTTGGCAGCTGGAACTGTTGAAGCGGAGGGAGCCTGGTCAAATTTGTTTAAAAAACCTCTGCGTACAATAATGGCTCTCAAAGAGAGCGGCAGGGCTCCTGTAGCGAAGGTGATTCCAGCGCATGGCCCTCTCCTCGGAATTCAGGGGGGAGTAAAGGAGGAGGAGGGGGTATTGGTAATTTCCGCACTCCACAACATCTGGACTTGACACACCACAAGGAACAACCTCAGCTGGTAAGCGCAGGAGCAGAGGTGAGCAAATGGTGGGGGCAGGGAGGGATAAGGGAGGAGGGATCTGGGGGGACTGTCGGGTGAGGGAGGGAAAAACAAATAACTGTATTTTTTATATTAATGGCCACAGCATCCTGAGATTTATAAAGAGCAAGAAAATATATATGGAAGAGAGCATTACTATAATAATGTGTAGCTTTGGAGGAGTATGGGTGTTTGATTATAAACATTATGACTGGAGGTAAACTTTGGATTTGCTCCGTAAATGTTTGTGGCCTTAACGATAAGAACAAAAGGGGCCGAATAGCTAAGAGTCTATGATTTATGCAGGCTGATCTGATATGACTCCAAGAGACCCACATACCATGGAATAAATGGGGCTGGCTCAAGGAGCTGGGGTATAATGTAATAGCATCTACTCACCAAGGGACAACATCAAGAGGAGTGGCAGTACTAACCAAAAAAGGGATAGGCACCAGTAAGCGAGTAAGAGAAGATAAACTCGGACGGTGGGCCATAACAGAATTTGGGCTGGCCACTGGGGATGCATCCTTCACGATCTGTTCCGTATATTGTTCCAATCTAGATGAGCCTGAGGTACTGGGCTACCTAAATACAGAGCTTACATTATGCCACACCCCTTAATTCTTTGTGGGGATCTAAACATTCATCTAGATAGCCAAATTAATCTCCATGGAAATCAAGCATACCATGGGAAAAAACTGAAGGTTTTCAAGGCATTGTAAGGTCTGATGGGCTAACCATAAGGTATGTGACCCAGGTTTTACATTTTATTCGGCCCCCCATAATAAATTTGTAAGACTGGATTACTTTTTTGTCTCAGATCCATTGGCAGGTCAAGTTTATATTGAGAGTTTCCCGAGGGCTGTCTCAGATCACAATCCCTTGGTAATAGAATTCCCAATAACGTGGGTTATCAGAGACCAAGGGGCATATTCTCAAGGACTTATCGCTGAGTTAGCGGCACTTCATCGCAGCCAAAGAGGCGATAGATTCATCGCCCTATTCACATGCTGGTGCTAACAGCCGACATTGCCAGGTTTCCTGCGATAGCAGCCGCAAATAACATCGCCAAGGACGACACCGGCAACTAACGCTAATGAGATGCAGAGTAGGCTTTCCAGTGCAAAATGCCGCGGAAACACCACTGCGCAACATTCTCAACGACCAGCAGATCGGCGACAAGAATCAAAAACATGCGATAAGGCGCGTTAGCAGCAGGGATTTAACACCTGCTCCTACCGGGTGTTAAGTAGGATGACAACCTGCACCATGAAAGGGAGCCCAGCCCAGAGCCACACCTGAAGAACAACAGATGCCATGGAGCGACTGATCATGCAGCTCGGAGCCCCAAGAGGGCCACAACACCCACCGCCACCACACCCAGGCCCCCTCCCCCCCGGGGCCCTACCCCGGGCACTCACCCCCCCGGACAAAGATATCTCACATCTACCTTACAAATACATGAACACAACAATTCGCCTGATGTCGCACAAGTACAACAATTAACATTCATGTGTGGCCAGAAAAATGAAAAACATTCATACATCTTAGAATTCCAAAAATAATTATTTTATTCAAATTTAACTCAACACCAATAAGTGGAAGAGTCATGGCAGGTCTCCTCTGGACAATCTGCAAGTCAAAACCTGCAAGACAAAATTGAAGATAAGAAGGTGCGTCATGCGCCCAACAAGGGACAGAGAGAGAGAGAAAGAGAGAGAAAGAAATGTAGAGAGAGAGAGAGAGTGGAAGAGAGGGAGAGAGAGAAAGAGAGAGAAAGGGGGAAAGAGGGAGAAGGAGAGAGAGAGCAACAGAGGGAGAGAGAGACAGTGAAAGAAAGAGAGCGAGAGTGAGAGAGAGAGAGAAAGATAGAGAAAGAGAGGGAGAGAGAGAGAGACAGTGAAAGGAAGAGAGGGACAGGGAGAGACAGTGCCGACACTGTGCACCCAGGCCTCACAGCCCACCTGCTGCCACCGGAGTGTCTCCAACCACGTGCCGGTATACACTGCAGTCCACCAGGTCCCTCATCTGAAACAGAGTCCATAGCTAATGATGGCAGAGTACATATCATTGCACACAGCAACATCACTTGGCCGCCCCTGCGCACACAGGCTGCTGCACCCCAGCCCCTCCCGCCGCCCAGCAGGGATTGCCCGCCCCTGCACACACAGGCCTCACTGCTCACCTTCCGCCACCGGCGTGTGTCCAAGAGGGCCCACCACGTGCCGGTGCAAACTCCAAGCCCGGGGCCCACAACCCTGGCAGCCTCCACATCATGCAGCCACGCACCGCGGTCCACCAGGTCGCACACTTGATTCTGGGTCTTGATTTTGCAATGGCAGAGATCATATCAGTGCACACGTCATCAACGCAGGCTGCACACCCGCTCAGCTCCATAGGTGCCACTAACTCTGTGAACCACGAGGCAACGCCACGTGGCGGTAGGCCCGCGCTGCCCGCTGGCTCAGGCCTACACTGCGGTCCACCAGGTCGCACACTTGATTCCGGGTCTTGATATTGCAATGGCAGAGACCATATCAGTGCACACGGCATCATCGCAGGCTGCACACCCGCTCAGCACTTTAGGTGCCCCAACCTCAGTGCACAGAAAGTCACCTTCCTGTGGCGGTCGGCCGGTGCCGGCCGCAGTGAAACCGGTGCCACCGACTCCGTGCAACGCAAGTCATGGACCCTATCTGATTGAGCCTCGTCATATGGCAGGCGGACGCAGCCATGTCACCTCAGGCATTGGGGAAGAACTGGGACACGTTGCGTCGTCCCCCCCCCTTATACTTAAGCTGAGTGGGCTGGCTCGGCGTACGCCAGGCCAGCGTAGGGGTGTGAACAAATATCCCTTGCGTCTGGCCGTGGTTCATATCTGGGCTGCACAGGAAACCAACTGATGCGTGTGTCTCTGTTGCTGTGTCTGTGCCACACGGCCCGCAATCGACAATGTTGCACCCTGTGACGCAAGTCCTACGACATGAGCAACATGGACGTAAGGGGGAATCACTGACCCTACATTCATCCATACTTGAATGATCAAAGACATGACACATCTGTGCGAATCAGAATGTTTTATTCACATCCAATGGAGTGGTGCAGCTGGAGCAGTACAGGGCCATGCAAACCCCACTTCACATATTCGCCCGTGGAGGGCCAAACAGAGTCCTTCAGGGAATGACAGGTACCACGGAAGAGGAAGAGTGCAGTCCGCAGTCTGATCTCTGTGTCATTGGCAACCAAACAGAATATGGCAGTCCATGTCGAGGTCCAAGGTCAGTGTCGCAGAGTGCACGGGGGACAGTGGAAGTTGATGATGCAAAGGGCAGGACCAAGCAGGAACAGGCCATATGGCGGAGATGAATGCTACTGCCTCCTCCATACCAGTAAGGTTGCTTCACCCGCATCTTCGTCCTCTGATGTCACATGTGCCTCACACGTGGGTGGTGGTAGTATGTCGGCCGCACTGTGTGCCACTGACACATCAGGGGCCGGAGGTGGATTGCCTGCCGCACTGCGAGGCACTGACACATCAGGGGGCGGAGATGTGGGGGTAGAAGCAGCAGCAGCATTCATCTGCGCAAGGCCTTGAGGCAGCAATGCCATGGTGATGTGCTGCAGGGCATGGAAGGACCCAGCCACAACTCGCTGGTGTGCAGCCGTGGCAGCCATTCTTTCCGCCGTCATCCGCTCCATGTGCCCCCGCATCTGTAGCAACTCCCGGCTGACATCGCTGGAGCCACTCTGACTGGACAGTTGTTCTTGTCTCAGTATCATGACTCTAGCGATGTCAGCCATGGATCGTTGGAGAGCATGGAGCGGACTGTGGGTGTCCATCAGGGACTGTCTGTGGTCCCTGATGGGAATCAGACACCCATGTATGGCATCAAGTTTGGCTGCCATGAGGTCGAACCCCACCCGCACCTGATCGGCCATCTTCTCCTGGGCCTCCAACACACGGCGTTGGAAGGCCATGTGTTGTTTGTGGGGGTCCTGGGAGACGGCTGGGGTGGTAGGTGCGTCCTGCTGTGTGGTCTGTGCAGGGGGTGGGATCTCCTCGATGCAGCTGGGCTGCCCTGCTCCTGGAGATGGGGGGCCGAGGCAGTCGATGAGGTCTTGGAGGGCTTCGGTGTCGATGTCGGAGGTGTCCTCCCCGTCATCGGTGAAGAGTTGATGGGGCTGCTCTGCAGGAGGTGTTGATGCTCCCTCGGCAATGTGAAGGGGAGATGCAGTATTACACCGTGTTCACATGTGTGTTGACGCATTGTACACGTTCACATACAGACTGCATGGCAATGTACATTGTGGCTGTCCAGGTGGTGCTGCCTATTTGATGCGGGACAGTGGACATTTCGACTACATCACGGATATGTGTTTGTGCCTGTACATTGACATCTCACATTTCCCTGCTATGCCAAATGTGATTGGCAAGTTTCTACACACAGGCAGCACCTGTGGTGTCCTCTGTCCTGTTGTTAACGTGTTGCAGTCTGTACCACATTGTTGTCAATGCTGATGTGCTCTGAATGTCATGTGTGTGTGCTGCATTTTGGGGGGGTCGCCCCTGCAGCTCGGATTTGGCTGCCCCTTGTCCCTTTCAGGCGGTGTGCCTTTGACATCTGTGCCCATACAGTGCTGAGATGTTGCAGACTAGGGTGGATTTGGGTCTTGGTGGCAGTTGGGACTCTGGGGCATGGTTTGTACGCAGATGTGTAGTTGACGTCAGGAGTTGTCTGTGCAGGTGGATGTGTCAGAGTGTGGCCTGCTCCTTTACGGATGTGGTCCACACTCCGCCACCACAGTTTGGTGGCGTGCACCATATCATGGTGATCGGTCTGCAGCCATGCTAATCGTCATGCGGTGTCACTTGCATTGTCAGTGTGGCTCACGGACCCGCAGCTTTGCTGGGTTCAGCACATGTGCATGGGTTGGTAGTGAGATGAGTGATGTGTGGGAGGGACTCCTCTGGGAACATAGTCGATGGGGGCCTACATGCATTTGCTATGTGTGCTACAGTGTGCCAAGGGGTTCAGGGACATGATCCAAAGTCATTGTGGGTGTGCAGTGTGCTATACTCCATTGTGCATGTGTGCCATTGTGCCCATCTCACCCCGTTCCCCCAGTCCCTGGTCGTTACTCACCCTGTTGCTGTTGTGTCGGGTCATGTTGAGCAGTGTCTGGTCCCCCGACTCCTGCCACCATCTCCCCAATGATGACTGTGGACACCATTTCCTCCATCTCATCCAGCTCCTCCTGTGACACTGGACTCCCACCTCCAGTCTGCATTGCTGTTTTCTGGTTGTTGGCGAGTTTCTGCTTGGTCTTGCGCTTCACGTCATTCCAGCGCCTCTTGATCTCTCCAATTGTCCTCCTCTGCACTCCGACTCCATTCACCTTGTCCACGATGGACTGCCATATTCCATTTCTTGTTGCCAATGACACAGTGGAGGTGACGAACAGATGTTGATGGTGTTCTACCACTTCCGTGATCAGGATCCTGTTTTCCTGCGGACTGAACCGCGTCTTCCTCTTCTTCTTTTCCTTGCCCTTCCCTGTCCCCGAGGTACCAGCCAGCTCCTCCGGGGGGCTTGTGGGGTTCTGGCCGTCCTCTGTCACTATTCCGGCTGCCTCCATTGTGCGTCGCTGTAGTTTGTTTTTTGTTTGTGTTATTTTTTGGTGCTTTTGTAGTGGTTTTTCCCGCCTGACGTGTGTGAATTGCAGGCCTGGCGCTGCTTTTCGATGATTGTCTTATCGCAGTTGGGCCCATCACAACTTTTTTCGCGTTCGGGTTTGGGTTTTCATCGCCGTCCCGGTAATGTTTTTGCGGACATTTTGCGCATTAGAGTGAGACTATCGCATGGTACCATCGTGTTGAGAATACAATGTTAACACAGTGTTATTTTCCCGCGATAAACTGCGATGTGCAAAGTTGCGTTAAGCTAATTTTGCGATAATTATCACTCGTTCTTGAGAATATCCCCGCCAAATATCTTGGACCTTCGAGAGAAAACTTTTATTTAATCAAACATATAGAGATCATATGACTAAATGGATCTCAGAGTTTTTTTTAGATTAATAGGGGGTCGGCACCAGATATTCTAGTCTGGGACACATTTAAAGCCGGGGTCCGAGGGAAAAACTTGAGCTTCTCTCTTTATCACCAAAAGGCGTTACAGGTCGAGATTCATGGGTGGTATGAACAATTGAGAATAGCAGAGACCGAACATATGAGCAAGGTAATCAAGGGTCAAGATATCCAGGGGACCCAACAAACAAGAGGAATTTTAAAATCTAAAATTAACCAACACTTTGGGGCAGAGGTGGCAATGAAATTTACGCAACATAGGGAAGAATCTTATGAGTTGGGGGAGAACACAGGGCGACTATTAGCAAAACGTCTGCAACAACAAGAAGTAGCCAACCAAATTTTAAGGATTAGCGATCAGTCAGGCCAAGTACAGGAATCATAGTCGGGGGTGCTTAGGGTGTTCAAGGAGTTTTACGAGCAGTTCTATTCGGAAGAAATAACTACATTAGGGCTCAACGCTGGAGAATTTTTTTTTAAAGATATTGATAGGCCCAAGGTTTCATACGAACAAAATCACAGGCTGGCAGCCCCAATAAGCGGGGAAGAGATAGAAGCGGCTATACATTCGCTAGCAAAGGGGAAGGCTTCTGGACCTGATACCATTCCATTGGAATTTTATAGTACATTTTTCCAAATATTACAACAGAACATGGTGAAAATTTTTTGCAGGCCTGAAGCGGGTGTGTCCCTCCTTCGTGGCAGAGGAATACTATAATTGTGTTAAAAAGGAATGGAAAACCAGAGCTGAACCCTGGCTCATACAGACCCATATCTCTCAATAATTGTGATAGTAAAATCTATGATAAAATACCGGCAACTCACCTGGGTGATGTTATAACACCTTTAGTTTCAACCCGCCAACATGGTTTCATTCCCGCAGAGACACGGTAGACCATGTCTGCCGGGTTATAGCCCTGTTGGACTGGGCACAGGCCACAAAATCACTATTAGGAGTCAAAAGTCAAGTCAAACCAAGCTTTCTTCGATTTCTTCTTAGATAACCATAAAATCACGCAGTATTATACATCGTCGTAATCACAGAGCAGAGTATAATATTAAAAAGAAACGTCATATATAGGGCCTATACAGTTAAATTAGATTAGATTAAATTCATAGTTACATATTTACATTAAAATAGTTTTTCTGCACTTTAATACACTTTTTAAAAACAATAATAGATGCCTTATAAAATATTCATTTTCTAAAAATTGTAGGGTTATGAATGCAGGGTGGCATTGACTAAGACCAAGTGACTTTAAAATTGGTAGGACCCATCTCTTTCTTTGCACGGAATAAAATTTGGAAAAAAAATCAACATGCAATGTTGAGCTGTTCAGAAACATCATCACAGGGACATTTACTCATAACTCTTGACCAGTCATTCATTATGGAAAAACTTGTTAGTCTATGTAAAATTCCTAATCTAGATCTGGTCAACAACAATCTATCATATCCACCATGGACAGTTTTAAGATAAGACTGGATACTGTAGGATGTTAGAATAATCTGATTTGCCATTACTGTTGGCTTCACAATTTCTGTAGATAGTCTGAGCTCGGCCAGTATTTCATGAACTTTTCCTTAAGAACCTTTCTTGTTACAGCAATCATTGTACTTGGCATTTTATAAAAATCAGAATGGCCAATATCATTCATGAAGTTATCAACATATTTTATCCACGATATGGTGGTTACCCGTTCAAGTCTAAAACTGTCATTTATAATTTCCTGATTAAAAGTAGTTTTTGGTGATGTTCAGATCCTATGCCATAGTAGGATGGACTCTATTTTTATAAGGTCTGATACGTAGGGGTCACCTAATTCAGAATGGCATACAGAAGAAGATTTACTACTTGGGACTTGTAATAAAAATCTTAGGAACACATTCTCAACTAATTGCAATGGTTGTGGGTCAACATAACCCCAGACACCTGCATCGTACATAGCTGTAGAAGCACATTCAGCCTGATAGATACGGAGTAACTCTATCGGCGGACGTCTGCCCAGTTTCCTTTCAAATTTAGCTAAAGCAGCAGTGGCTTTCATAAACATTAGTTTCCTTGTTTGTACTGGCTGGGTCCAAGTTCCATTTTGCTCAAATAAAATACCCAAGTAGAAAAAACATTTTGTGAATTCAACCTTTATCTTATCGATATAGATGTCTCTACATTTAGAGCTCCCGCACCACATCTCATGATAAAAGTCTTTGATGTGTTTACTTTAAGACCAGATTCAATGAAGAAAAACAGGTCACTACCCTTTGTAGTCCCACCTGAGTACGTGACATCAAGACGGCATCATCAGCATACAATAGAGCGGGTATGGGCCGTCTGCCAATTTGAGGGAGATCCTGGCGCTGGTTCACTAGTGCTTCACCTAATCCATTGATGTATAAAGTGAATAAAAATGGGGCCAGCATGCAGCCTTGCCTTACTCCTCTCTGTATCTTAAGGAAGGCCGTGCACTCCCCCCCCTACACCATACCGCACCCTCGCCTTTGCATCACTATATAATTGCCTCAAAAAAAGCATTATCGGTGATTCTACACCTAGGTCCTCCAAAATCCTCCATAACTTATCATGGATTACACAGTCAAAAGTCACTGTGTGGTCTACAAATGCTAAAAACAGTCTGCCCTGTTTCACCGTTGTGTATTTCCCTACAATAATATTCAAATTTAGACTCTGCTCAACAGTACCTAAACCCTCACGGAAACCGAATTGTAAGTCTGAAATTATTTTGTTGTCTTCGGCCCAATCCTGTAATCTTACAAGTAATATTCGCCCTACTATTTTGACCAAGGAATCTAATAATGATATGGGGCGAAAGCAGCCCGGGTCATGGCGATCACCTGTTTTAAAAATTGGGACCAGAATTTATTCTGACTAGCTTTCTATAAAATGAGAAAAACAGCTTGCTGCTATAACCAGGGTTAAAAGTGGTCCCCATAGCAGCAAATTAGATTCATATTGATCAACGGGAACCCCGTCAGGCCCAGGGGCTTTCCCACCCATACTTGCCATTATAGCACAGTTAACCTCTTCCAGTGTAAACTGGATATCAGTGAGACAAGTATGCAATAATAATGCATTATCAAGTGATGTTTGGGTTACCATGGAATTTTCGTGCATGGGGCATTTGTACATCGTAGAATAGTGCTCCACCCACTGATCTTCTGCTATAGCCATCTCAATCGAAGGGACCTCCCGGGTGGCCAGAAAAGGAACTTAGACTGCCTTCCAGAATGCTGAACTGTCTCTTAATAAGGAAGCTTCGTGCAACTCTATCCATGCTTCTTTCCTTAGTGTTTCTTTTCGCTCTTCAAGTGCACATTTATATGCCCCTCTAGCCATTCTAATATCATTAACATTTCTAGGTAATTTGTGAACCTCATGTTTTAATCTGGAATATGCCTGAGTGCATTTAGTATCAAACCATCCTTGTTTTTTACTGCTCGGATTATTTTTCCGGACAAATAGGGCCTCTTTTATAGCTCTAGATATCTGCTGGAATGAATCTAGAACATTATCATATACAGTTGTTTCATCTAAACAAGCGTTAAAGGCAGATTTACATTTGGAGTCATTTTATTAGACGCTGGGAAAGCGTTCGATCGAGTCTCATGGCAGTTCATTTGAGCGGTCCTCCAATGCAAAGGCTTCTGCAGAGTTTGCTGGGGAGATCAAAGCACTGTACTCTTCACCTATGGCTGCTATTCGTATGGCAGAACAGGACTCAGCCTCATTCTATATCACAAGTGGTACTAGGCAAGGATGTCCATGCTCTCCCCTCCTATTTGCCCTCTATATTGAGTACAGAGTATTGGCCTATGCAGACAATATAGTGGTATTCACCACTGATCTGATCACAGCACTCCTGGAGATTAAGATCCTAGCTGATCAGTTCGGTGTGTGTTCAGGTTATAAATTAAACGCGGACAAAATGCAGATTCTGTGCTCGAAAAATATGCAGTGAGAACCCACTTGTTGTTTCTGAGGTGACATATCTTGGGGTCATTATTGCAGCTGTTATTGACAGAATTGTGGATTTGAATATGGCCCCAATTATAGATAACGTTAGAAGGGAACTGGAAAGATTAGATCACCTACATCTTTCATTGTTTGGTAGGAGCAATGTGCTCAAGATGTTGATCCTACCTAAGGTCTTACACGTTTTCAGGACTGTCCCTTTAGAAATTAGCTTATCCTGGATATCGAGTCTGGAAAGGATATGGAAAGGATATGCTATAGGTTTGTTTGGGGATATCACAAGCCCCGGAGGGCATCCACGTGGATGGTTCTTCCAAAACACCAGGGTGGTTGGGCAATTCCCAGCTTTCTTCTCTATTATTGGGCCTGCATGCTGCAGCATGTGGACATCCTGATTTCTGGTGATCCAGCAAAGACTCCTGATGCAGAGAAACCGAATAATTATGAGCTAGTCTTGGGGAGCGAAGTTGGGAGCTGCTTGGTAAAACTGCTGGAACCTAGCTACTATAAAAAGACAACATTTTCTAAATTTTAAAAGCAGCCCATAAAGTATGGAGGCAGGTGAAGTGCAAATTAAACATCTAAAAAGTAAATATCTACATGCCATTGATGGCAGCAGGCACCCTCCCGTCTAGCTTCCAAGATCAAGTAATGTTTGGATGGGGCAAAAGGGGATTAAATTCTTGGGCGATCTCTATAGGGAAGGGCAGTTGTTATCCTTGTCAGAATTACAAGAGTCATTTGGGCTAGTTAGAGGAGATTTTTTCAAGTATTTACACTAACGATGTTTTCTTACTAGAAACATGAAAGATGCAGGATCAACACTTAAAATACAAGTGGTTGAAGCATTGAAGGGTAAGGCTTGTATCGGCAAAATCTATGAGATATTGATTCAAGCCCCCTTTCACGATATTGAGCTGCAGAATGCAAAGTGGAACGCCAGGCTAGGAATAGCGGGAACTCTTGTTGAGGATTCACTGGAATTGGCAAGTAAGGTGCTAATCACAGGGAGCCTGAAGAGTCAGCATTTCATGTCCATCTTTGACCTCTATTATACACCTGCGAAGCAAGCTAAATGGAGTACCTGGAAGGGGACGAAATGTGACAGATGCGGGCTGCAATCAGCTGATACCCTCCATATGTTTTATTCTTGCCCTAAGCTGATCAGTTTCTTTCAAGATTTCGAGGAGTTCCTGGAAAAGATCCTAGGTGCATCAGTCTCTATTACTCCGGCCTTAATGATCTTGGGAGTATTAGATAGCACTGAAACAAGTGAGGTGTTAACGGCAGAGTCAGGCTTTTTATTCTTGGCGATGGCTATTGCTCGACTGCATCACTTTGCAATGGCTAAGTGGGATCCACCCACATTTAGTTGCTGGAGGGCTAGGATCCTGGCTTTCTATAACATAGAAACTACCCTATACAATCTGAAAGGGTGAAGAAAAAAAACTATGGGTCGAAAAATCTGGACCCCGATCACTACATGGCTGAATAAGGCTGGTTCTAGTGAGGGGTAAAGTGAGAGTCTCCCCTGACTAATCTAGGGATGGCCTGAATAAGCGATCCCCAATCATCTCATGGCCTGGGATCTCTGGTAAAAATTGTATTGAGCAGTGATATGTTTGTAAGTAAGATTGTGTATCATTCTATCATTATCCATCTTGAATTCATATCACCCGCTCCTAGCCCTGTTTAGCAGGGTAGGTTAAGGACAGAGAGGTATAACTACAACATGCACTTTACTCTGCTCAATGTCTCCCCGCAACTGGTTAACATGGGTTTCTTAAATAATATGGTACTTGCTTGTATGAGGCACTCGCACTTTACTGGTATTGGGATCTTCTCCCAAAGCTACTGTATAAGAAAAGAGATTAGTTATATTTCTCTGCACATTAATTTGTATTGGTATGGCTATCTCAGAATTTTTATTTGCCTGTTTTTTTATCTGTATAATGAAATACGAAATTGTATGAGGCATGTGCACTTTACTAGAACTGATGTTTTTCAACGTTGCTGCACAGGGAAAAGAGATTAGTTGTCTCAATGTGAATATGTATCTGTTATTTTAGTATCTGGCTAATTAAGTATGATCTTAAGTAATTTCTATCTATGTATTTGGTGCAAGGATTGCTATTGACTTGTATTAATTGATGTTTGTTTGCAACAACAAAAAAAACAATAAAAATATATATTTTTTTAATTCAATGAAATCACATTCAACTGGTTAATATCAGTAATAAACTTTTCAAAATTGAGAAACACCAGAGTTAAAGTACCTGATCATTCTCGTGCAGGTTTTTCTTCATTCTTGGCAGTTTAACGTGTGATCCCCGTTAACTCACAGGGAGAAACCAGTTTGAATTGTTAATTTCTGCCTTATATCTACATACAGAGTTAACATTATACTCATAATGCGGACCAAAGTGGTGTTTTTTTGACACATAATATTTTGTTCTCTCCTTAATTTGTCTCCAATTGCATACATATTTTTAAAGCACAGTTGTATTTCACTTTTACTTACTAAGAAGTCTTCTAAAAAGCAACATATAGGGAAGTTAGGGAACACTGGAATGGGTGGAGGTAAAGGTGAAGTAGGAAAACACAAAGGGCCTGATTACGACTTTGGCGGTGTGGGAGTAGGGCTGCCACATGGCTGCCCCGCACTCACACCACCAAAGTCGTACTGACACCGCCTGCCAGATTATGACTTTTTTCGTCTCTGGCGGACATTTCTTTGGTGGTGCCTATGAAAAAAGGCACTGCAATGGGAGCGTCAAAGGCTGTATCTGCACAGCATGGTCTCCGCACTCCATGCCGTGCAGGAACGGGGGTGCATGCCACAGGGGGGCACAAAATGGGCCCCCCTGCCTGCACTATATGGCCCTGAGACAATAGGGGGCCCCGTAGGGCCCCCTTTGTTTCCTCTCTGCCACAGTTTTCATGGTGGGCTCACCGTGGTAGAGAGGAAACTGCCAGGTGATATTGTCAAGCATATTGCGGCCTCAAGACTGCCGCAACACCTCCAGGGATCTCTGATCCCTGGAGGTATCACAGGTCCTATGGCTGTCCATCGGACCGCCGTAGTCATAATCAGGCCCAAAGTCGAGAGGAAGCTACATGACGATGATTATAACTAGATGGAAGATACGAGAGATGCTATGGGAAGAAGACATGAAAGAATAGACTCAAGGCAAAAATATGATGGTGAGAGTGAGGCAAAAAGAAAGAAGCAAGAAGAAAAGGAGAGAGAAAATGTAAGTGATAGATTTATTGTTTGTCAAGTCTGGTGAAGAGTTCATTGGATTAATGCTGTGGTGAGGGTTTCAGAATGTTTGACAATCACTAATTAAAATTTTTTCAAGAAGTGTAATTTGATTAACTTAAGCCCTAACATCCAGAACAACAACTTTAAAACATATTTATTTGAAAGAGCTTGTTGTATTATATAAACACATTTCATTGCGTGGTTACACGTGCTGCTCATTTCCCATGGTTTTGGAATGACAATGTTAAATGAAGAACAGAAGGAAATATGCAGAACTAATGGAAGGCAGTTTGCACTATCTTTGTGTTCTGAGGGATTTACCAAATAGATGGCTGAAGATCAGAAATATTATTCCAGCCTTTTCCGGTTAAATATGAAATAACAAAAGTTGACTAGTTCAAAAGATTTGTACTGTACCAAAAATATTATGACAACACACAGTTGTATACAGTAATTAGAGCTAATGACAGGTAATGATGAATGTGAATATTGTATATATATTATCAAAAGTCTACTAAGTTACTTTTTTCATGCTTTCTCAACACATCGTTTTGGATACTGACAAACCACACACTACCCGCAAGGCACCACCCTTACCCAGCATAACAGATTCAACTTACCAGATATTGCCTTCATTTTTCCCCCAGAAGCATGAAATGCATTACTGTTCTGCTGAGAATATCAAAAGGACATTAAGCTGCGGCACAACCTTGTTCCATGCTGGATGCTGGAAATGCCCATCTTTTGTGTAGTGTTCTAGCAAATATTTTCCTTATTTCACTGAACCTGTTTTTGTTGGCCCTAGGACTCCTGCTAACCATTGGTAAAGTGGTTGTGCTCTCCCCTTTAAACACAGTAAGATAGGCATAAACCTAATTGCCACATTTAATTTACATATACGTCCCTAGTATATGGTACTACATTTACCCAGGGCATTTAAATTGAAAGCTACAAGTGGGCTGCAGCACTCATTGTGTCACCCACTAAAGGGGTACTATAAAACATGCCTTCGGACCTGCGCTGCAGCCTGTGTGTGCATTTTTAAGTTGCCACTTTGCCATAGCAAAAACACCTTTTGCCAGAGTTAAATCTTCCCTATTAGTACTTATAAGGCACCCCAAAGCTATGCTCTACATGCTCATAGGGCAGGGTGCATGGTACTTAAAAAGTAGGAACTGTATATTTAAAGTTTTTCATGACCTCGCAGTAACAAAACCTACAAAGTTGTTTTTCACTGTGGCAAGACTTGTGCTCTCATAGTAAAACACCAGGTAAAATTATAGCAATTCATAATTCTTAACTTCAGTTTGGGAACTGCTAGAATACAAGGACTCATTTTAATAGTAATTTCAATTGCAACGTAATGGTCAGGTCAGATTTTATATTAGTATTTTAGAAATTAAACTTTTTGAAAGTTCTCATTGCTGTGCCAAAGCCAACTGTACTTTTCTGCCAGTGTCCAATATCACCTGGCAGTTAATGGCTCTCCTCTAGTGTTATGCGTATTGTTCTCACAAAGTGAACAAAAGCCTTGGGTGTGGAGAAGTGTTTTTCTTCCTTGAGCAGGGTGGCTGGGGGTTGTGCACAGGCCCCTTCCTGATTTTCAAACGGTGCCTACCTTATCACTAACAGCTATAGGTCACACGTATGCCCTCTTCACTTTGACTTGCTTGTCAGCTTGCATCCAAATCCAGTGGAAGGAAGGAGCTGCCCCAGAACTGTTTGGAAGTGATCAGAAGAGAGGATGTGCCCTTTATCATAGCCACACTGCTGAGTGGGCACTGGGAGCTCTGATCAGAGGAAGAAGGGTTCTGCTATGATGGATTTAGGTAAAGAAGAGCAATGTTGGATAGTTTACAGTAAAACACACAGGAAGTGCTGCAAACATGGGTAGGGTCACCTCTAGAAACTTTTACTCCATTGGTTGGGACGTGGCCAAGAATTTCAACCACCCACAAGCTGATACTGGGCATAACATTGGCACCCCTATTACTTCTCTCAGAATACTCCAAGACTTGTGAAGAATCTGAAGAAGGACTGCCATGCTGGTGTTTGAAGAACATGAAGAAAGACTTGACCTGCTTGCCTTGAACCCAGGGCCCCAGGTGTGACTCCAAAGGTCAGCTGGCTGAACTCGTGTGTGAGCGACAGGGATGCAACTGCCTAGTTGACCAGTTCCAACTGGACCTACCCTGGACCCTGCTGCTGGACTCTGCTGGAGTGAGTTTTGATCCGAAGAGCTGTCCCCAAGGTTCCTAAAACCTGGGACTTTAAAACTTTTTGCCAACTTTTTGCTCCGAGAACCAATAGGGGACCGGGACTAATTTGCCAAACTGATCAGACAAAGGTGTATCAGTGCTGGACCAAAGATGTATGTTGCCCCAGCTACTTTCTTCATATGAAAGCTTGGCACAAAAGCAGTCAGGCTAAACTTTAGAGGCAATGTGCAAACTATATATGCAGTACTCAAACATACAGTCTGCAACCTTGCCCCACTAGAGGATTGCCACTTCCATTTCAGAGACTAAGTAAGAAGATAAAAACAGCTTGTTTGCAGCTGGCCTGAAATATTGCCTAGGATCCATTTTCTTAGACAGCTTGTCTCTCCACCATTTATCACCTCCTCTGCTTCTGGTTTTACAGAAATGGGGAGTAAGTTATTAGAACTGTGCAACTGCTACATACAGATTTTTTAAAATTTTATTGAACCAGAGTGAAAATTGCCTAATGACATTTGTAGAAAAGTGCAAATGTAGTGGCCTTACAACTTTGCAATTTTTCTAAACTGTGAAGCTGGTACAGTTCAAAAGCATGGGTGGGGGAGAGCCCATAAGCAGCAGGTACTTTTCCCACTGTTGTGTCCTGCAAGAAAGTTGATGGTATTTAACTTCATCTCCTTTCCTTTTTTCCAAAAAAACAAGGGAACAACGTCCAGAAGCAGGGAAAAGAGATGACATAGCTAAGTAATGGTCATTGTGTTTATTGCGTTTCAACAGCAATGTGTGGGAAACACAAATTCTGCAGCCTAATGCCCCATTTACTTAGGAAGGTGCAACTAGCCACAAAACTGCGTAAACTTAGGCACGCCAGTCTCAAACAAAACATTTATACTTTTTTACAACAGTCACAATTCTCTAAATTTGCCTAACTTCATGGGCAAGATCACAAAATTGCCCATTCCTACTGCCTATGCTACACTCATGCCTTGAGAAAATGAAGGCCTTGCTGCCAGACAGCTGGCTCCAATAGAAGAGGGGAAAAACTGAGCTATTATTGATAGACACTTATCATCCATCATGGGCTTACTTAAGCCATTTAATCTATCCTGTGCTTAGCAGTCAAGCTGGTTAACATGGTAGAAAGACTGGGGTTTACCAGGACAAACATCTTATTCTACTAGCACAGATTAGCAGGGTCCTAAGATTTCTTTCCTAAATCATCTTTAAATAAAATATTACTGCCTTTACCTATGAGACTTAAACCTTCACTGGAAGGTGAGAGCATCTAACAGTTGCAGACTTGACTTCGTATGCATTATCACTTTGTCTAGGCATTTCTCTAACGACATTGATGAGGCTGCTAGGGGTATAAAATGGTGAGGTATCATTGGCAATCGACATAGAAAATGTGTTCATGTAGCTGACAACAGGAGTACGTTGCACTGGTTGTGGAAAGATTACTGATATTAGGCACATAATTCTGTGTAAAATGCACATTGGTACTAATTCCACCTTGCAAATAAACTTACCTTCCTTCAAACCATCAGATCGTTAAAATCAGCAAGTAAAACAATTAAGTGTCCTGATCCTTTTTGACTGTTCTCAATGGGAGACTATAACATCCTTATAAAGGGAATTCCCTATTTCAGGATCTTTATTATGTGAACCTTTAAAGCAGATGTAAAAATATGCCTATATTCAACTGTGTAATTCAGTAACGAGCAGCTGATACTGTTTTGGCTAGCACCTAGAGAACGTCAAGTATGCTTGATGTGTGTACAATCATCCTCTGAATAACATTTGGTGTGTGTGAGAAAGTGAATTATTAGTTGAAGTGGATGGTAGTCCTCTCCAAGTAAAAATGGCACAATCCTCCACTAGGTCCAGGCAGGTTTCCGTAGCTTAAACCTGAGCCTAATCCTAGGTTGCTGTAGCACAGAGCAAGTAGGCTTAACTTAAACAAGTGTAAAGCATTTATCAGTAAAAAAACATAAATAGACAAAACAACTCCATAAAAATAGCACTGCAATTTATAAAAATAGAGAGCATTTTTTAATCTTCAAATAGACACCAAAACATCAAAACATTTGGATGTAGGGAAAGTTTTAGATGTTTCTAGCACCAAAAAGCACAAAGAGACATTGGCAGGTATCTGGTTGCGCTAGTACAGGTCAAAGTAAAATGTTAAGGCCAACCGCAATGGAGTGCGGTTTGTATACAGGGGCCAGGTTCATCCGGCTGGAAAGTTTACCTTCTGGCTTAGTGATGTTTCTGGAGAAAAATGTAATTGACTGGTTGGGCTGCAGGCTGGATCTGATGTGGGGCTCGACGTTTTCAGTTGGCTGAAGTTCAGGACCTCGGGTTTGGCGGTAAGTTTGAGACTCTTGTTATTGATGGTGGGAAAGTTTCAAGCTGGCAAAGTCCAAAGTCTGTGCCCAGGAAGGTCTTGTCAGCAGTCAGCTACTCCTCACATCGGTTTCAGTGGAATCCCTCTGCGTTCGGACTTAAAAATCAGGAAGTTGAATCCCACTGGTGATTCAACATCAGCATCTGTGTCTCAGCGGTGATCAACTACTGGCCGAAGGTTTTTTGGGCAAAAGTTTGGAAAATGTTTTTAAGTGTCCAGTCTTGCGATATCGGGGGGAGGGTGGAGAGTACACTTTAACACCAGCCAAGGGTCCAAGACCTTATGGGCACCACTTGGGGGTTATGACTCAATCTCTCTGAAGCCACCGGCAAGGTCCAGCACAAAATCCAGTTGAAACTGGTCAGCTGGGCCCAGCATATTCATGGGCGTCTTGTAGCTTCTGTGTTCCTGGAGCTTAACAGGAGACTTGGCCAACTAGCCCTTGGAGTCCACTCTTCTCTCCTGGGTTTAAGTGGGAGCAGGTCCAACCCTTGGGGTTTCTCTCCACAGGTTACAGCAGGTGCAGTCCTATTTCTGAAGTTAGGGTTCAGCATGTGCAGTCGTTCTTCTGTCTTCCTCAGGTTCAGCAGTATTCTGAAGAAGGCACACAGAGGTGCCACGTTTATGCCTGGCAATTGCTTGTGGGTGGTAGTGACTCCCTAACCAATAGGGGAAAAGTTACCAGGGGCAACCCTACCCAGTTTGGCATAATTTCCTAGGGGGTTGACCATAAACAATCCCACAGTGCCCTGCTCTGCCAAACTTCAACATGGCATAATCTTTCTTCCCTTGGTTAGAGTTCTGGGCATATCAATGAGGTGTGTCTAGGTAAATAAGGACACCTCCTGCAAAACCAGTTCTGGGACAGGATTCCTCTTCACTGGGATTGGTACTATTCCAGCTACTTGGACAGTGGCAGGGGCAGACCTAGGTTTGAGTTATATCTGCCTTTGACAGGGGGCTCCCCTTTGAAGCTGGTGCAGTTATTGGCCACATCCCCCAGCCAAGGTCCTTTTGTTCCATTTCCTAAGAGTACTTCCCCAGCAGGCTGCCAGGTGACCTGCAGGGATTATCTTTGAAAGAGTTGTCAGAGGCTTCGGGTAGAAAAATGCCAACTTTCAAAAATATGACTTTACTATCAGATTGGATTTTAAACTCCTATTAATTTGAGTCCTTGAATAATGGCTATAGATAGTTTCAAACTAAAGTTGCACACTATAAGGTGTAATAATGTAACCCAGTGCTTTTCTATGGAAGAGCCAGTCTTGCCGTGGTGCAAAATGACTTTGGAGATATTTCAGTGCCAGGACATGTAAAACGTTAGTATACATGCCCTACTTTTTTTTAAAAATACAATGCATCCTGCCCTGAGGGCATTTAAGGTCTGCCTTATAATGGACTTATAAGTATTTAAAAGAAATGTTTAGGCCTATCAGAGGATTTACTTTGCCAGGTCGAATTTGCAGTTTTGCAACTGCACACTCAGGCTTCAGGGCAGGCCTTAATATATGTTTTGTGCTGTCACTTTAGTAGTGGCACAATAGGTGCTGCAGTCCACTAGTTGCATGTATTCACAGTCCCTGCGTACACTGGGTACCATATACTGGGGATACATAGGTAAGTTGAATATGCCAATCAGGGCTTAGCCAATTCTACATGGTTTTAGGGGTCAGACCACATACACTGGGTGCTGGACATCAGCACCCCAGTGTTACAAAAATATCCATACCCCAACAGCATCAGTCTAGAAATTGGGGATTGAACAAGCTTAAAGTGACATTCAAGAGACATGTCTAGAAACTTGACTATCTCTCCCCTCTTCACAATTCACAAATTCAA